>JAQGDQ010001168.1:20000-57716 GCA_030141605.1 Tubiluchus corallicola | reverse complement strand
ATTATAACTTAAATTGCAACAGACATAATCTGTTCTAGTTACTGAATTACCTTAATTACTGAATTACCTTAATTACGCCCACAGTAGTCCTTAATTGCCACGTGACTTTCGACAGAAAAAATAAGAAAAAAATGACCATAAGAACTAATAATAACAACCATGACAAAGAGCATTTTATTAATAATTAGTAAAGAATGCCAATGACCCACGATGTTTGAAAATGTCGATTCCAAAAAATAATAAACGAACTTTATTAGCAAATTGTTTTTTTGGATTTATAAACAAATTGACACTTTCTCTCCCTTTGTCTTATAGTAAAAAAATCCGTTAATAAGCAATGCAGGTACTTCCTATGAATGACATTCCTCTCTGGGGGTGGGGTTGGGGGGGACGCGAGTGTTTCAGAGTAATGTTTGCACAGCACACTGCTTACACATTGCTTTAAAAATGAAACTCGGCTGTACTAATTAATTATATAATCTCTTCAATGAGTCGTTAATTGATTATAACTAATTGGTCAACAAGAATTCGTTTTACGTGTTTTGAAAACGAGTACATAGTTTTAGCTGCGACCACCACTCGCTAAAAACCAAGGTGACTAGCGATGAAACTCATAATCAATCAGTAATCAATCAGCTATCACTAATCAATGAGGAACAAAGTCACCGGATATTCCGGAATGCCTGAAAGTGTAAAATTGATCGTGGTAAATACCATGTGCTTCTATAGAATTCATTCAAAAATGTATGCACCATAGTTTAGTGCACTACAACACAGTCTATGAGTTGAAAAAGTTAATTACTAATTAACAGTAAATTACATAATCCCAGGTAAGTCATTAATAAATAAGACTGCCAGCTCACCGGTTTTTTCTTGTTTTTTTTTTAATGCACAGAAATAAATAAATCTAAATCTACATACAAATAAAATGGGATTATTCATCTTTCATTATGTGGACCTTTCAAGTTCGGGCTTATTTCTGTGAAGCCAGGGAATGTATCGTGCATGAAGCCCCTGGGCGAAAATTTCACAGGAGCCGAAATTCATTTGAATTTTCTAGCGTAAGGGTGACAAATTCTGGCCATTCAAAATTTTAAAATTTTAAAATCACTGTGGTGACCCTGGCTGTAGCCCAGTCTGCATAAGTGATATAATTTATTAATGACTTACCTGGGATTATGTAATTTACTGTTAATTAGTAATTAACTTTTTCAACTCATAGACTGTGTTGTAGTGCACTAAACTATGGTGCATACATTTTTGAATGAATTCTATAGAAGCACATGGTATTTACCACGATCAATTTTACACTTTCAGGCATTCCGGAATATCCGGTGACTTTGTTCCTCATTGAT
Organism: Tubiluchus corallicola; assembly: GCA_030141605.1. Lineage (NCBI taxonomy): Eukaryota > Metazoa > Priapulida > Priapulimorpha > Priapulimorphida > Tubiluchidae > Tubiluchus > Tubiluchus corallicola. Next base: position 56,361 of record JAQGDQ010001168.1, on the reverse strand, counting down.
TAGTGATAGCTGATTGATTACTGATTGATTATGAGTTTCATCGCTAGTCACCTTGGTTTTTAGCGAGTGGTGGTCGCAGCTAAAACTATGTACTCGTTTTCAAAACACGTAAAACGAATTCTTGTTGACCAATTAGTTATAATCAATTAACGACTCATTGAAGAGATTATATAATTAATTAGTACAGCCGAGTTTCATTTTTAAAGCAATGTGTAAGCAGTGTGTTGTGCAAACATTACTCTGAAACACTCGCGTCCCCCCAACCCCACCCCCAGAGAGGAATGTCATTCATAGGAAGTACCTGCATTGCTTATTAACGGATTTTTTTACTATAAGACAAAGGGAGAGAAAGTGTCAATTTGTTTATAAATCCAAAAAAACAATTTGCTAATAAAGTTCGTTTATTATTTTTTGGAATCGACATTTTCAAACATCGTGGGTCATTGGCATTCTTTACATTTATTAATAAAATGCTCTTTGTCATGGTTGTTATTATTAGTTCTTATGGTCATTTTTTTCTTATTTTTTCTGTCGAAAGTCACGTGGCAATTAAGGACTACTGTGGGCGTAATTAAGGTAATTCAGTAATTAAGGTAATTCAGTAACTAGAACAGATTATGTCTGTTGCAATTTAAGTTATAATACATCTGCGCAGTAGCAATACGTGTAAAAACTGAATCCTGCTACTAAGATTAATTAATTTCTTAAGCATCCAGTATTGGCACTTCGCACAAGCGACAAAACGAAAGCATGACACACACTACATTACATGCTAGTAAAGTAAGAAATATCACACCAACTAACTTACGTTACATCCATGGGATTGCATTGCAATTTCATTTCGTGGAATGAGTAACACGATAATGAATATAATATCGACATGCTAGACGAGAACTTAGGTAGAATATAATGTAGATATGCTAGACGAGAACTTAGGTAGAATATAATATAGATATGCTAGACGAGAACTTGGGTAGAATATAATATAGATATGCTAGACGAGAACTTGGGTAGAATATAATATAGATATGCTTGGGGAAAACTTAGGTAGAATGTAATATAGATATGCTAGACAAGAACTTAGGTAGAATATAATATAGATATGCTAGACGAGAACTTGGGTAGAATATAATACAGATATGCTAGACGAGAACTTAAGTAGAATATAATATAGATATGCTAGACGAAAACTTAGGTAGAATATAATATAGATATGCTAGACGAAAACTTGGGTAGAATATAATATAGATATGCTAGACAAGAACTTAGGTAGAATATAATATAGATATGCTAGACGAGAACTTAGGTAGAATATAATATAGATATGCTAAACGAAAACTTGGGTAGAATATAATATAGATACGCTAGACGAGAACTTAGGTAGAATATAATATAGATAAGCTAGACGAGAACTTAGGTAGAATATAATATAGATAAGCTAGACGAGAACTTAGGTAGAATATAATATAGATATGCTAGACGAGAACTTAGGTAGAATATAATATAGATATGCTAGACGAGAACTTAGGTAGAATATAATATAGATATGCTAGACGAGAACTTAGTCTACACAAATGAAGTTTATGTCCTAGATAAACACCAGTCCTTGAGAAGGATAAGCGACGCTGAGAAAATTCTGATAGGATGGCACAGAAATGTAAATAGTGGGGTTTCAGAAAGAAGCGTTGGTTGCCCGGAAACTAGCACGTCAAATTCGAGTTGCTCAACACTAAATTTAACTTCAAGATCACAAGTTACTAGTTTTAGAAAGAGAAGAAATTCTGCAAAGTATTCGCTTGCAAGAAAACAAAAATCAAAAGAGAACAGATGTTTGGTTATGTAAGACGACGTTATTACTGACTGCACGTCATTTAGTGCTGCAAAAGTTTATGAGTAGCTTACCTACTTTGCAGTCTTTAGTGTACAAGCTAAAGTTATATCATCGCATCAGGACAGAAAAAAGAAAAATGGAAGTTGTGTTATCGGCCAGGACAAAAATTGTGGGTAAATTTGACCAAGATGAACACAATTCCTGTTGTTTACAGTTTTCAAAAGGGACATTTTAGGTTTCATATCTGGAAGAAATTACATTTAATTTTTTTCTTACGCGAGTTTTTTACTTGTATGTGGATTTAAATTTTGTTTATTTATGTGAATAAAAAACAAGGATAAACCAGAGAGCTGGCTGGCAGACCTATTTCTTGGTAGTTCGCTAACCACACACTAAATCATATGATTAAAACACAATACACAGCGCACTGATACCTAAGTTCTCGTCTAGCATATCTATATTATATTCTACCTAAGTTCTCGTCTAGCATATCTATATTATATTCTACCTAAGTTTTCGTCTAGCATATCTATATTATAAGAACTTAGGTAGAATATAATATAGATATGCTAGACGAAAACTTAGGTAGAATATAATATAGATATGCTAGACGAGAACTTAGGTAGAATATAATATAGATATGCTAGACGAGAACTTAGTCTACACAAATGAAGTTTATGTCCTAGATAAACACCAGTCCTTGAGAAGGATAAGCGACGCTGAGAAAATTCTGATAGGATGGCACAGAAATGTAAATAGTGGGGTTTCAGAAAGAAGCGTTGGTTGCCCGGAAACTAGCACGTCAAATTCGAGTTGCTCAACACTAAATTTAACTTCAAGATCACAAGTTACTAGTTTTAGAAAGAGAAGAAATTCTGCAAAGTATTCGCTTGCAAGAAAACAAAAATCAAAAGAGAACAGATGTTTGGTTATGTAAGACGACGTTATTACTGACTGCACGTCATTTAGTGCTGCAAAAGTTTATGAGTAGCTTACCTACTTTGCAGTCTTTAGTGTACAAGCTAAAGTTATATCATCGCATCAGGACAGAAAAAAGAAAAATGGAAGTTGTGTTATCGGCCAGGACAAAAATTGTGGGTAAATTTGACCAAGATGAACACAATTCCTGTTGTTTACAGTTTTCAAAAGGGACATTTTAGGTTTCATATCTGGAAGAAATTACATTTAATTTTTTTCTTACGCGAGTTTTTTACTTGTATGTGGATTTAAATTTTGTTTATTTATGTGAATAAAAAACAAGGATAAACCAGAGAGCTGGCTGGCAGACCTATTTCTTGGTAGTTCGCTAACCACACACTAAATCATATGATTAAAACACAATACACAGCGCACTGATACCTAAGTTCTCGCCTAGCATATCTATATTATATTCTACCTAAGTTCTCGTCTAGCATATCTATATTATATTCTACCTAAGTTTTCGTCTAGCATATCTATATTATAAGAACTTAGGTAGAATATAATATAGATATGCTAGACGAGAACTTAGGTAGAATATAATATAGATATGCTAGACGAGAACTTAGGTATCAGTGCGCTGTGTATTGTGTTTTAATCATATGATTTAGTGTGTGGTTAGCGAACTACCAAGAAATAGGTCTGCCAGCCAGCTCTCTGGTTTATCCTTGTTTTTTATTCACATAAATAAACAAAATTTAAATCCACATACAAGTAAAAAACTCGCGTAAGAAAAAAATTAAATGTAATTTCTTCCAGATATGAAACCTAAAATGTCCCTTTTGAAAACTGTAAACAACAGGAATTGTGTTCATCTTGGTCAAATTTACCCACAATTTTTGTCCTGGCCGATAACACAACTTCCATTTTTCTTTTTTCTGTCCTGATGCGATGATATAACTTTAGCTTGTACACTAAAGACTGCAAAGTAGGTAAGCTACTCATAAACTTTTGCAGCACTAAATGACGTGCAGTCAGTAATAACGTCGTCTTACATAACCAAACATCTGTTCTCTTTTGATTTTTGTTTTCTTGCAAGCGAATAATTTGCAGAATTTCTTCTCTTTCTAAAACTAGTAACTTGTGATCTTGAAGTTAAATTTAGTGTTGAGCAACTCGAATTTGACGTGCTAGTTTCCGGGCAACCAACGCTTCTTTCTGAAACCCCACTATTTACATTTCTGTGCCATCCTATCAGAATTTTCTCAGCGTCGCTTATCCTTCTCAAGGACTGGTGTTTATCTAGGACATAAACTTCATTTGACTGCTCCCCTTCTAGTGCTGGTATGCGTCCAGTGTCGAATATACTTTCTTGTACGTGTGCTACTATGCTGGTATCTTGCGTATAGAAGTTTCCGTGTTTCATCCAAAATGACAACTTTTTAGACGGATTCACCTGTAAGCAGCTGAGTTGAAGATCTGTTGAAGTTGGAGAGTCGGTTTGTACGGAAACGGAAATAGAGCCTGCTCGTGGTGATAATGGCACGGACGTTTTAGAAACTGGTTTGTATTTTAACTTATCTAAAGCAAGAACAACTTGTGCTTCCCGGGGTTCCAGAAACCAAATCAGTTTTTTCCTTTCATCCTCAATGTCTATTTGTGGGTCCTCCATTGTATTAATTTCCAAGTTGACACGTGATGCTTCATCAAAAACTTCTTGAACATCAGCAGCTATGTCATCTAAGGTATTTTTGCTGTCTAAAAACGGAAACCTGTTTTCTTCTACAACCATCCCCATTTTGCCATAGTTTATATTATGAAGGCTGAAAAGATCGCAAGTATAGTCAAAGCAGCGATGCATCCAGGCACCAGTTCTTGGATCATAAGTATAGTGCGGCAGTAGTTTCCATCCATGAATACAAACCATATTTACTGCAGTTATTATGAAATCAATGTATTCGTCGGAGTAAAAATACGGAAGATTTAATCTGACAAAGCCTGGTTTCATGATCTCTAATACTTCTTTAATATGGCTTTCACCATCAGTGGGATCATCATCAAGAAACCAAGTGAACTTTCTTGCAGTATCTTCGTCTAGTCCAAGAAGATCTTGAGCGTATGGACCAGCACAAGCACACCCAGCTCGAGCTTGAATGCCATACAAGTCATTCAACAGAACAGATACAAAATTGTGATGCAAGAACTTTCCAGTTTCTTGATGGAGTACTAAAAATGAAAATATTGGAAGTCGCCTGGATGTGTGGCTGCCAAGAATTTTTATACTTGGGTTACTTTCCCATATTCTAAATGCTCTTTCACACATCTCTTGTTCCTTTTGCTCGATGAGGTCCGTTCCAATTTCACGTTTCAACTGAAACACCATTCCAGCTCTTATCGATTCAATAATGGCAGGAGTTCCTCCCTCTTCGCGTGACTCAATGTCCTTCAAGTACAAATGAGTATCTCTTGTCACGAAAAGCACACTTCCACCTCCGCATCCATGTGGTACTGGATTTTGGAATATATGCTTCTTAGCAATAAGTACACCTGGTGTTCCAGGACCTCCAACAAACTTGTGAGGTGAGAAAAATACGGCATCTTTATAACCAGTCTTCGAAGGACTCATATCAATTTTAAGATATGGAGCTGCTGTTGCATAGTCCCAGAAACTTAAGCCATTATACTTGTGCACTAATTCTGCTACTGCTATTGTGTCTGTTATAATACCCGTCACGTTACTTGCTGCAGATAACGCACATACTATCTTAATATTACGTTCACTCCAATATTTCAAACGACTCTCCAAATCTTTCAAATCAACTTGCCCCTTTGGAGTCTCCCTAACACGAACTGTCTGTCTAACCCCAGACTCTTTCCATGGTAAGATATTAGAATGATGTTCATAAGGGCCAAGGATCACAACTGTGTCTTGAACTTCGCTGTTGTTGTTTAGCTGCAGCGCTGCCACTAGTTTGTGTATGGCTCCAGTGGTTCCACTACCAATGAAGATGACCACATCATCTTCGTTAGCATTGACGCATGCTTTTATAATATCTCTTGCCTCGTGCCGAAACTGCGTCGTTTGTCGCGACGTAGACGTTGTAGTAGTGTGGGTGTTGGCGTACATGGTGTGCACATACTGTGATATATATTCTTCTATGAATAGTAACGGTCTGCCAGATGCAGTATAGTCACAGTATATAACGTTTCTGAGACCATAAGGGGTTCGAATTACAGTCTCTCGACCAATAACGTTTCTGTCGATGTACTCCAGAAGTGTTTCGTATTCCAGGTCAGATTTATCCATGTTTTCTTCTGAACGACAACTTGGCAATTCTACGTTGTCTCAAATCTCCTTAAGGAAACGGTGTGTTTAACAATTGCCAAGCACTGTTACATTAAACACCACAAAAAAAAGTGACTTCGGTTTGTTGCTGCGACTTGGAAAATAAGAAAGTTTTATACCTACCTGAGTAAATAATTACAAGCCCGACTCACCTTCATAGACGAGCAAACCCAAACAGTTAAATATAGAGATTTACAACTTATCATTTAAAAACGACATTTATTCTACAAACTAAGGTGACTTTGTCACACCGTCCTCGACTAACTTTCACATACATCAACATTTTTGTAGCTGTTCCTGTTGTTGAGAAATAAATTTATCAACAATTACACAAAACTAATACTTGGAAAAGCCAGGAGTGAATTTTGTATTTAAAAACAAATAAATGTACCCAATTGACAATGTTTTTCAATTGTTGAGATTATAATAAATAATCACTCGAATGGCAGCCATATTGGGACAAGTCGAGGAGTACAGTCTTCCTTCCTTATATGGCAAACGCCAGTACAGTAGAAAAATTTACAACTCTATGTTACATAATAAAGTGCAGAAAAGTGTAATACTTTTGCAAGATGAAATTTAGTCTCTTAGTCGGGAGTCAGTTGGGTCACTGAGTCTAGAAAGATTGATAAGGTCCATCACTGAGCAAGGACGGGTGAGGAAGGCAAACGTGACTTTCTGTAGTGTGAAACTGTAAGGATAGTATTTTGCTAGTCCAGTGGGGTCCTTAGAAAGATAAATTTTAATTGACTCAGAGTCCTCAATTTACAGTTAACCTGACATTACGAAATCAACGCATGCAACGTGTACATACCATAATTGAACATCATAATGGTATATGTACTGTAGATAATTGTGTGCCAATCACCAGTTACCACAAAAGGTTACCAATTTTCGCTACAAACGCATGTTTAGTGAGGCAAGAAAATAGAATTTAGAATATCACTAAAACTATCCCGAGACGAGACTTGCTTGACTGTAATGAAACCCAGACGGATTATACTGGCTTCATAAACAGGGTTTTGGAGGAATATGAAAAATGTTTCCCATTGAAACGTTTTAACAGTGTTCCTAACCTTGACACACCGTACATTACTGCAGGCTTACTTGTCAGCGTTAAAAAGTAAAATGGTTCACATATAATTTGATTGTTTAAAAAGTCCCTGCAAATGCACTAGGTACCTATGAATATAAATTAACCAAATCAATAAGAACGGCTGGACGAAAGTATCTTCGAAAATTGAAGAGGGTGAGAATAACATATCGCAATTTTTTCAAGTTTTAAAGCAGATTATAAATAAGCAACCAGGTAATGTGAGGGTTTCCATGACGCAAATGAAATTCATAATCCCTTTGAAATAGCTAGTAAGTTTAATAAATTCTTAATACTGCTAACTCAGCACCACCTACTGGTCAGAGCTATACCCAGTTTAATGAAAGCACCGTTTTAGTGAAATACAATGTTAGTTATAAACATCATCTCAATTTAAAATCTAAAGCTGAAGCAGTGTTTTGGATGGCATGTCTGCACATATACTTAAATCTAACTTACAGCATATTTTTAACTTATCTTCTTATGGCATTATGCCAATTAACTAAAAGAAGCTAAAATATCGTCAGTTTCTAAGAATGAAGAGCACTACTCATTTCCCATTTATCAACCAATATCAGTTTTGCTTTCAAAAGTCTTAGAAAATTTTCATGTATTTTCATTTGACCATATTTCTATACACACACGATCTGTTGTATAAATTTCAGTTTGATTTCCATGAGAAAATCGTTCGACAATTATGGCTATTTTAACTCTTGTAAGCAAAATTTCTGAAACTAATGGGAATAACGAGTACACTCTTCGTTTGTTTATAAACCTCACCAAAGTACTTGAAATTGTCGACCACAAAACTCTGTTTATATAAATTGAGGTATTGTGGCATTAGAGGCAACTGCTATAAATCAGTTAACTAGTTACTTAAGTAAGATGGAAAGCAATACTCGTTGTATAATGATTGCGTCTCAAACAAACTGGATATTATCTACCGGAGTGCCTCAAGGGCTAATTTTGGGACCCCTTAATATTAACGACTTAGGAATTGCGTCTAACAAATTGTTCTCTACTACCTTTGCATATAGTTTCATTATACCTAACAAAAAACTTTGTAATTTTATTGAGCAAATCATGCAAACTAAATTTTTTGTGACATTTTACATGAACGTTGTCATGGAGAAAGCATGGACTATATTTGTACTAAGGTGAGTAAAGTTGTTGGTGTAATAAAAAATACAGCAAGATTTTCAATACTTCGACACTAAACAAGCTGATACTGTTGTATACTTTCGCGTATCGTTAGTTTGGTTATAATAGTATTATCTAGGGAACACATACAAGGATTCTTTGGAAAGAGTACTAGAAACAACTCATTAGAATAATCACTTTTTCTTATTATGGAGCTCATACTAGTAAACTATTTAAACCAATGTATACATGACTTTATATTTCGTACTAAACGCTTCCAGAAGTTTCTATCTGATATGAAATGCATCAGTCTTAAATATTCGTACATTAATATTTTCTAACCGTCATTTTCTACTAATATCTAATGTAATCTTGTAGTAAAACTTGTCAGCTTGTGTAGTTATAGTCTATTCTTACTGTAAATGTTTTTGTAAATAGTGTATAAAGTCTGTTGTGGTGAGGATCCTAAATCACGTTGTTCAAACTGTCTCGTCCAATCCTATAATAAACTATGTTTAAACTAAACTATTTAAAGACATAATAGTGTTGCAAGTGGCTCATGTTGTTGCCCTTTGAATCAGGCGTTCTCTGATATAGTTGAATCTGTGTTTATTTTTCGTAGTGACATACATGCAAATGCAACCAGAAATAAACTTCGTGTTTCGTAATTTAAGATCAACGTTACGAAATACTCAGCGTGTTAATTTACTCGTAACATACTCAATTAAACATCAACGCGTTACTTTATATGGAATAGTTTGGCTAACCATGTAACTACAGCAAATTCTTCAAGTGTTTTTACAAAATAAATAAGACCACTTGTAAGTTCAGTGTGATGATTTATTGAAACACTTCATGTATATGTATTCATATAAGTATTGTATATAGCATTACTTTTTGTACTGTAATGAATTTTAATATTATTGTTCATATTTTTTGTATATTTAATTTTTTAGCGTTGTGACTCTTACTATCAATTATTGACTTCAATTTCTGACAAATAATAGACAAGAAAAATCGGATATATAAGTGGATATATATATATTTTGCCCTGCCCTGCCCTGCCCTGCCCTGCCCTGCCCTGCCCTGCCCTGCCCTGCCCTGCCCTGCCCTGCCCTGCCCTGCCCTGCCCTGCCCTGCCCTGCCCTGCCCTGCCCTGCCCTGTCCTGTCCTGTCCTGTCCTGTCCTGTCCTGTCCTGTCTTGTCTTGTCTTGTCTCACCTTATTTTATCTTAACTCGTCTCACCTCATCCTCACCTCACATCACCTCAGCTGACCTTACCTAACCTCATATCACCTCAGCTCACCTTACCTTACTTTACCGTACCCTACCTTATCTTACCTTGCCTTACCTCACCTCACCTGACCTGGCCGTACCTTACCTGACCTTACCTTACCTTAACTTGCCTTATCTTGTCGTAATGTAATTCGTGCGTCATAACAATCAACACTATGGCGAGTTAAGTATTATTTATACATCAGAGTAATTCATTAATTAGCTGTATACGAAATGTGTCAAAATTTCAATAGAAAATTTGAACTCGATTACATGACGAACATTTTCAAGAAAATTATCAAAAGACACAGAGTTATTGATCAAAGATCCTTGTTTATGATGGTCTCTCCGTAGAAGAATTCCTTTGTCACATAATTTGCCGTGACAGACAAAAGACTAACACACTGAGTATCTACGAGGTCTTCCTGAACACAACACGCACGCACACACACACACACGCACACACACACACACACACACACACACACACACACACACACACACACACACACACACACACACACACACACAACTCTACTATGTTTTAGAAAGATATAATTCATGCAGCAATAATTGCAAAGAAGCGAACATGCCATGGATATTTGAAAAACGTTATCTAATCTATATAGTAAAACAAAATTATAAGTTTTTCTCTTTTGAATAACGTCATTGCACTTGAATGAAACCACTGCCACAGCTCTAAACTTTTACACACTTTTAAACAGCGCATTAATAACGCAGAATTTCGTAAATTTGTGCTTTGCTTGTTGCTGTGAATTTTTAAACCCAAAAAACAAATTTCAATTCAAATCCGTGACTGTAAATCCGGTGTCAAAATTTTTGCTTTGTAGTAGTTGTTATCATCGGAATTCATGGCCTAACACGTCTAGTTTAGACATTGGCCATGGCTCATCAAGACGTCAGTTAGATAAGAGAGCTCCATTTAAAGCAGGGCTGTGCAAATTGCGGCCCGCCGAGAGAATTTGTGCGGCCCGCGAAGAGATTTGTCAACCTAATGAAGGTGCGCAGGGCCTATTTCAGCCTAGGCGAGGCCCGGGGAAGTGGGGCGTGTGAGACCCCATCGGGGGGGGGGGGGGGTGAAGCACCGAGGGGGGCGTTCGCTACCATGGTTGGCACCCAGAAAATTTTTGAACTGCTAGAACGCCGGAGAAGCATTTTCGAAGAGAAAATATGGAGTTATACAGTTGTTAAAGGAAAGAAAAATTGAAAGAAAAACTGCTTTATTCTCAAGACCAGTCCTTAATACTTGTCAATACTGGCAAACGGCGCGCGTGCGGCAAGAGAGAGAGAGAGAAGAGGCAGCATGTTCGCATAAAGCAAAAAAAATATTGCCTTGGCGCGAGGCCCCCTGTAGGGTGAGGCCCCAGGGAAGTATCCCCATTTCCTCCCCTTGAAATAGGCCCTGAAGGTGCGGCTCGGGCGATTAATTGAGTGTATCCAGCTGAAGTCCGTGCCACGATCCCAAAGATAGTGCGAGTAGTTTTTTCTACTAGATCGGATGCCATTAACCCTTACAAGACGGTTGTAGCTTAATAACACTGTACTACACAGACTGTGTGATACACATTACTAATATGCATTGTAATGAAATTACCACTATCTGTCCTGAAAGTAGAAATATATGGTTTGTAATATAAATTTTAATGACTTCTAAAATAGTTTCTTGGGTGTAGTAGTAATGATGTACGCAGGTCGGATGCAAAAAAAATCGTTATTAGGCCTTTCTGTACTTGGCTCCTTGATCAAACTGCCTGTGGGCCTGCAGGAATTGCGGGAAAGTTTAATGTGGCCCGGCTAGTCAGATAATTTGCACACCCTTATTTAAAGCTTCTAGCCACGTATATTAGAAATAACTTAAATCAAACCACTCTATGTTATAGGCCTAATGACGTAGGGCATGTATTTGAACTGAAGATTTAAATAAAATGCAATTTTAGTAAGCTTGTTTAATTTTAAATAAGCCTTTTTCTGTCAAACTATACCAATTATTTAGATCGTAAGAGCTGCAGCTTGAATAGGTTCTGAAATAGTTGTGACTTCAGTTTTCTCCTTGAAGACTCCTGATGTAAACAAACGTTTCTTCTTATATTTAATACAAATTAGAAGTATTCAAGGTCACCTTTTGCAAGGCATTACGAACTGTTTATAGCTCACATTTGCATTCTTGTCAGTTATAGATCCAGCCTGAATAAACATGATAAGGATCAGTGAAATTCCTAATAATCATTTCGTATTATGAGTTTTGGTGTGCAGACTACTGCAGAATTTATGGATCCTTGCTTTGGAATGTTTACTGTTATCAAGTTAAAATGAAAAACTGCATTTTGGAAATCTAATTAAAAAAGCATAACATTATTTTTTTATTTACTGATGCACAATGTGTTTCAGTCAATATTAAAAAAAATTCATTACGAAATCATTAAACCAGCCTAACTGTGTCGAACTCAGTAAGAAGCTTACTGAACTCAGTACACATTCATAACATCAGTAAGAAAAGGGAAGAGAAACAGGATTGCAAATAACTTTAACTTGAACTCGCAGCCTACAAAATGTATTCTTACTATTGTTGTTTTTATGTGTTATTATTGTGCTTTTGTTATTATTGTGCTTTTGCTATTATTGTGCTTTTGTTATTATTGTGCGTTTGTTATCATTGTGCTTTTGTTATTATTGTGCGTTTGTTATCATTGTGCTTTTGTTATCATTGCGCTTTTGTTATTATTGTACGTTTGTTATCATTGTGCTTTTGTTATCATTGTGCTTTTGTTATCATTGTGCTTTTGTTATTATTGTGCTTTGCTATCACTGTGCCTTCATTAGTATTGTTTTTTGTTATTATCGTCCCTACTACGTTTGAGCTGCTCCATCCCATGTACAGGATCAATGTTTTTTTCTCTTTATGTTGCATGTTCTCTGCTCAATAAACAGTATTATATATTAGCTACATATATAGCTATTGTATACATGGATAATGTATACTTGTATAATGGCAACATGTATGGCTATTATTATATATATAGTATATCATAACAGACAGGAAAAACAACCAAACAAACACTCAACTTTGAAGCATAAGTTCCTTGGCAAAGGTTAAAATAACAAAAATAATTATACTTCCTAGTAACCCTATCTCTAAACTCGTATTTTTTAATTTGTGCCATTTTCTTCCTTTGTGCTGTATATGTTACTTAACGTTTAGAAGTATTTGATTAAATTATTACGATTTTTTTTCGTTGTCACTTATCGACAACATTTGACACTAATAATGACGATGTTAATAATATATTTAATTTTGGATTTATTATTAAAACAGTTTTCTAAGTAAATAGAACGTACATGCAGGTTAATTCAGTCAAGTTAGTTTTATATCTAACAGCCGTTACCGAAACAAAAATGAGGTATTTTCTCGAGTTTCTTTGCGTTTCAGGCTAATGCCTCTCTCGCTTTTTATTCTTGAATCACTCGACCATAGATCTCGTTTTTTCTGCAACAGAATTGTTTGTCCCTACGCACGCTTACAGCCTATAAAATGTTTGCCTTTTTATACAATCACTAAATCTTCTCCAAAAGCGATGATATCACTGAGATAAGCTAGGCCTGTTTTGTAATAATACTGAGGCGACCTACTTGGTATCTCATTCTTTGCAAGGTTACAGGAAATAGTTCGTATTTCTTGAAAGGAACAGCGCTGTGCTGCCTGTGTATTGAAGGTCACTGTATAGGTCACTGTCTACTGTTTTTGCAGTTTATTTATTAATTAGAAAACGTAGATTTAATTAATGCAGCATTCGATTCTTTTGTTAAATTTTTGTAAAACTTGTCAGCTTGTGTAGGTATAGTCAATTCTTACTGTAAATGTTACTAATATCTAATGTAATCTTGTAGTAAAATTTGTCAGCTTGTATAGGTATAGTCAATTCTTACTGTAAATGTTACTAATATCTAATGTAATCTTATAGTAAAACTTGTCAGCTTGTGTAGGTATAGTCAATTCTTACTGTAATTGTTACTAATATCTAATGTAATCTCGTAGTAAAACTTGTCAGCTTGTGTAGGTATAGTCAATTCTTACTGTAATTGTTACTAATATCTAATGTAATCTCGTAGTAAAACTTGTCAGCTTGTGTAGGTATAGTCAATTCTTACTGTAAATGTTTTTGTAAATAGTGTGTATAGTTTGTTGTGGTGAGGATCCTGAATCATGTTGTTCAAAGTGTCTGATCCAATCCTATAATAAATTATGTTTAAACTAACGTCACTGTCACAGTGTGCACAATGCATGACTGGTTTACCAAAGCCGTAATTTTAATCCTATTGACAATGTAAACTTTTGTTTAACTAGCGAGGAGTGTGCTACAAATGCTCTGATTAATTTTTTCAAACTTTACGCAGTGTTATCTAGACTTTTTCAACCAACTAACCATTAAAATGGCTTCGCCTAACGGTTATCGGGGCAAAAAGACAGTGATGTGTCAATGATACAAAATTTCAATTCGAATTTTAAAGCTTGGGTCCCGACCCAACTGAAGTAGATCTTTTTAGGGCATTACTTTAATTAATTTCTTGGCAAATTATTTTCTAAATTTTATCAGTATTAACAATGCAGGTATCAAGATATAAGAGAAGGTTTGATTTTCGTTGTACTTCCCCTGGACGTAGACCAGATGGACATCTTGAAGCGATGACAATTTCTGTTTTTTTTTGGTTTTAATCAATGTGACAAAGATAACAATACCGTGTCACGGGTAGCGACACTGCGTAACTGGTCAAGACATCTCCAGCGGTCGTTGAGAATTGCCTGTTTTGATATTAATCAACCGCGCAGGTGACGGCAGCTGTCGATTTTGTTTTGGAATGTAAATTTTATTAAAATATTGAGCTGAACAGGGAACAGTGCATTATACAGTTCTATTCATAGGCACCAGCTAGCCAACCTACAGGTAATGTTATGACCTCCACTTTAAACTGGGAAGCCCATCACATTACCTGCGATTGGTTGAGCAGTGGTTTCCTGTGCATAGAACGAACACGTGACATCGTCAGTTGTCTTTTGGTTGTCGTGGAATGCACTTCTCTTGTCTGCCTGCCGAGTGTCGTGGATTCCGTAAGGTTTGAAGCATTGTCATCAGGTTTTGTTTCTGTTGTGTTGTTCTTCTCAGCCGTCCCTTTAGAATTCTAAGTTTTGGTTTTGTTGTTTCTTTTGTTTGAAATTTCTGGAGCGTCCGTTATGCAGCGCTTACCCGCATCACCGATGGCGGGCCGTAAGGCTATCTACCGTGTCGAACCCCGGAACAATATCATGAAATGTAGCACCTGCTATCTCAGTCATTGCCACTCATCATCACTACGACTATGTTCTTTATGGTCTTCACTGTCATCGTCATTATCATCATTTTACAGTTGTCTCTGTCGCTGTTTCTGGATCTGTTTCTGTTACACGAGGCAACGATGGTGAAGACCAGGATGATGATGACGATAACGACCAGAACAACAGCAACATAACGGCAGCAGCAACAGTAACAGTAGTAACAAAAACAACAACAACAGTGACAACGACGGCGACAGTGGTAGCTACAGCAACATTAAGAACGACAGCAACAACAACTACAAGCACAATGACAACAACAACAACAACGACAACCACAGTGATAAAGGCAGCAACAACAACGACAATGACAGTGGCAACGGCAACGGCGACAACAACAACAGCAGCATCACCAACAACAACAACAGCAGCACCCGCAACAACAACAACAATAACAATTACGACGACGACAACAACGACAGCCACAATGACAACAACAACGACAGTAACAAAACACCACCATCACCACAGCAATAGGAACAGTTCACCACGTGTATATCTCAAAGGCAAGAGTCTCTAGACCGTATTCAACAAACACAGTTCTACTGAGGCTCCCTGCTCCTATAAAATCTAATTACACACATGAAGTAGCAAAATGCTGCAGACAAGCGCCGGATTTATGAGCGTGTAAACATAATAAAACCATCGTGACTAAAGTCCTACTGGTGTTTGTTGTGTTTACGCTAGGGTGGTTTAAGAAATAAACAGCTGTAGGCTATTCACGGACGTCAGTACCATATTGCTCTACTGTCAAAAAAGAAACCCTGTTGACTGAAATAAAACTTCTTGCGCTGAATGACTCGACCGTCTTGGCCAGCAACATTTTTACGACATTCCTCTTGGGGGTATTTCTTTAGACAGTTTCTTTGATACACGTAAGTTCTTTTGAGATTTCAGCAAAAGTAAATCGAAAGAAAGCTACGTTAGATAGTTTCTAGCAGGGCCCAGAGTTGAAAAATGTTCTCTCGAAAAAAGTTCTCTATTTCAGTTTTAATACCGCAGGGCCCAGAGTTGAAAACTGTTCTCTCGAGAAAAGTTCTCTATTCCAGTTTTAATACCGCAGGGCCCAGAGTTGAAAACTGTTCTCTCCAGAAAAGTTCTCTATTTCAGTTTTAATACCGCAGGGTCTAGAGTTGAAAACTGTTCTCTCGAGAAAAGTTCTCTATTTCAGTTTTAATACTGCAGGGCCTAGAGTTGAAAACTGTTCTCTCGAGAAAAGTTCTCTATTTCAGTTTTAATACCGCAGGGCCTAGAGTTGAAAACTGTTCTCTCGAGAAAAGTTCTCTATTTCAGTTTCAATACCGCAGGGCCTAGAGTTAAAAACTGTTCTCTCGAGAAAAGTTCTCTATTTCAGTTTTAATACCGCAGGGCCTAGAGTTGAAAATTGTTCTCTCGAGAAAAGTTCTATATTTCAGTTTTAATACCGCAGGACCCAGAGTTGAAAACTGTTCTCTCGAGAAAAGTTCTCTATTTCAGTTTTAATACCGCAGGACCCAGAGTTGAAAACTGTTCTCTCGAGAAAAGTTCTCTATTTCAGTTTTAATACCGCAGGACCAAGAGTTGAAAACTGTTCTCTCGAGAAAAGTTCTCTATTTCAGTTTTAATACCGCAGGGCCTAGAGTTGAAAACTGTTCTCTCGAGAAAAGTTCTCTATTTCAGTTTTAATACTGCAGGGCCTAGAGTTGAAAACTGTTCTCTTGAGAAAAGTTCTCTATTTCAGTTTTAATACCGCAGGGCCTAGAGTTGAAAACTGTTCTCTCGCGAAAAGTTCTCTATTTCAGTTTTAATACCGCGGTAATAATCTCAAGCTTGCCAGTCTTTGCATCCTCGATCTATGACATGTTCATACTAATCTGACCAAGTTCATGTTCATGTTCATACTAATCTGACCAAGTTCATGTTCATGTTCATGCTAATCTGAGCATGTCTAAATAAGAGAACGAAAGTCTACTGTAGACTTATTATGCGAAATTTATGCGTCCAATAACAAATAAGTTACAAAATAATAATTAATATGTCACGCACAAATCGCGCTGCTTGTAACTTTTATCATTTGTAAGTGAAATATCTCGTGACTTTTTGGCGCCACCTGATGGCAGTTTTATCAAGCTTTAGGATAGGAAAATAGTTAAAGGAAGACCGGGTATTGTTTAGACTCAATCTCACTTTAATTTACTGTCCAAAATATGCATTTTCTTGCCTACAAAAGTTAACTATTGTTCCTTATATTTGAATAATTAGCTTAGAAATTTAATTAACGGCAACTGAACACAGCTATTGCTTACGTCAGAAACTAACCACAGTTTGTGCAATGGCAGGGGTCTTCCCTTGCGCGTCAAACACGTTTGCATAAGTGTTACAGTACTGCTTAAATGCATGATATCACAAAAATGCGCTCTACATCATATGACGTCAGAAACTAACACTGCAGTTCATGATAATGCTTATAACGGTACCGCCTTCTATTTGTCGGCCACGCGAATGTGACAAAAAGGCGCCGCTGCCAATCTTAGTAGATTCACTGAGCCGCGCGTAGCTTTAAAAGTTTAACGAAATTTGAGTATCCGAGGTAATTATTATTTAATCTAAGCTTTGATTTAAAAAAAACAAATTATTGATTTTTTATTGTAGTTTTCATTATTCGCATTTTTTATTCTGATCTAATGTCTACACAATCGTCCGGTTTTCCTTTAATATCACACGCCTAAAATCTCAACAGAGGTCACTACCAAAACAAAATTGTCATGTAACCACGTCTGCATTTCATCACGGAAATCGTTATAAAAAATTTTGCTAAATTGCTACTTTTTTGATCGTTTACTCACGCAATATTTACGTACATGTCACATGAAAGACAATAATTAAAAACAATTTTTTAAATAGCAAATAAATCACAAATCATAAAAGAAATAATGAGGGAGACGCTCGGTAAGTAATTTGACATCTGAGGGGATCCCCACATTATTTATTATACGATGTCAATTGTATAGAAATTTGTTTTTAATCTTTGCTTGTGTGTAAATAATATTAAAAAAATAAATGTAGATTGTAGCTAATAAAGACCTCTGAAAGTAAAGGTCTCATTGCTCAATTTTATTTCATTATTCGTGAATTTATGGTTGATTACAAATAGAAAATTTGCAAATTTTTTGGAACGATCGACGGAACAATTATCAGTTTATCGATTATTATCGATTAGCAATTTATTTTATGGGAAAAATCGGGTCTGTCTAAATATAACTCACAAAATTGTGTCTCATTGGAACTGCAAGGTATGAACCATTGACCCAGAATGAAATAATTACTAAGATTTGGTCATGGTCGAGTGACATTACAGGAAATAAATCGTTGATTAAAAATGATGTGATATGGAGCAACCTTATGTGACGTCAAAGTAAAAAGGAATGTACTCTGGACTGGATAAAGCAACAATCACAACATAAATGTGTTAACAGCTGAAAACAGCGAAGTATTAAACATCAGACAAAACCTGAAGGAAAAATATTCTTGTGCCTCTAGACAAATTCAAAAGTTTGATGTATAAGTTTGGATCTAGTCTATGATTATTGAGCTGCCTCATAGCACAGTAGTAGTAGTAGTAGTAGTAGTAGTAGTAGTAGTAGTAGTAGTAGTAGTAGTAGTAGTAGTAGTAGTAGTAGTAGTAGTAGCAGTAGCAGTAGCAGTAGCAGTAGCAGTAGCAGTAGCAGTAGCAGTAGCAGTAGCAGTAGCAGTAGCAGTAGCAAGAGTAGTAGTAGTAGTAGTAGTAGTAGTAGTAGCAGCAGTAGCAGTAGCAGTAGCAGTAGCAGTAGCAGTAGCAGTAGCAGTAGCAGTAGCAGTAGCAGTAGCAGTAGCAGTAGCAGTAGCAGTAGCAGCAGCAGCAGTAGCAAGAGTAGTAGTAGTAGTAGTAGTAGTAGTAGCAGCAGTAGTAGCAGCAGTAGCAGTAGCAGTAGCAGTAGCAGTAGCAGCAGCAGCAGCAGCAGCAGTAGCTGTTGCTGTTGCTATCATCATCATCATCATCATCATCATCATCATCATCATCATCTTCATCATCATCATCATCATCATCATCATCATCATTATTATTATTATCATTATTATTATTATTATTATTATTATAGGTGCCTAATTACAAAAGTGCCCAAGGCAATACAAACACAGGGTAATGACTTAAACCAGTAGCTCATAAGCATAACTATTTTCAAAGAGTTGGACTTGACTGCTTACATGTACACGGAACAAACTTATAAAGTTATAAACAATATTTTCAAGCAGATTCTGCATTATCATACTGATACTTTCTCAAAGATATTCACATTAGTACATTACACGAAATTTATTCAAATCTACTATTTACCGTTTCGAGAACGAATACATTACCCCCTGTTTACTCCCAATTTTTGACACCCCAAAAAGAAACCGAGAACACGAAACTTTGTTAGTATTTTTTATGATTCCCTTTGTAAAATTGATTATTAACATTTTGAACCAATGGATCCTTCCCTTTCAGTAATGTGAAACGAAACATATAGGTCTGACGTACGCAAAGAGCTTCATGAAAAGATTTCCATTAAAAGGCGAAACCATAACCTCAGGTTTAGCTAGATTAATAATTAAAATGTCACTAATATGAATTATTATTATTATTATTATTATTATTATTACTATTATTACTATTATTATTATTATTTATTATTATTATTATTATTATTATTATTATTATTATTATTATTATTATTATTATTATTATTATTATTATTATTATTATTATTATTATTATTATTATTATTATTATTATTATTATTATTATTATTATTATTATTGCAGGCAAAAATATGAGATACAAGGCTCAAGCTAATATGCACAATAAATCGCTATCTTTACATATGCTGACATAACGAAACACTATTCCCAGGGTTCCCGGGGTTGTCGAGAGATGGCGCTACTTTATTACACGCGTCCAAACATTTTGCACACATACATTACACTTTTTGATAATCTTAAAGGAAAACCGAATGATTGTGTAAGCAGGAGTTCAGAATAAAGAATGCCCTAAAATATTGAAAACTACGATAGCTCATTTCAAATCAAAGTTTAGATTAAATAAAAATTACTTCTGATACTCAAATTTCGTTAAACTTACAAAGCTACGCGCGGCTCAGTGAATCTACTAAGATTGGCAGTGGCGCCTTTTTGTCACATTCGCGTGGCCGACAAATAGAAGGAGGTACCGTGATAAGCATGATCATGAACTGCAGTGTTAGTTTCTGACGTCATATGATGTAGAGCCCATTTTTCGTGACATCATGCATTTAAACAGTACTGTAACACCTACGCAAACGTGCTTGACGTGCAAGGGAAGATGCCTGCCATTGCACAAACTGTGGTTAGTCTCTGACGTAAGCAATAGCTGTGTTCGGTTGCCGTTCATTAACCTTCTAAGCTAATAATTCAAATATAAAGAACAATTGTCAAATTTTATAGGCAAGAAATGTATATTTTGGACAGTAAATTAAAATGAGATTGAGTCTAAACAATCGTCCGGTCTTCCCTTAATAGAACATTTAACAGACAGGTCTAAAAGTGACCAGTCTGTGACACAAAGTTTTCAATCCGATTATATATGCGACCTACGCGAAAATTAATGTAAATATGATGATAACTATCTACGCTGCGCATGATCACGGCATACAAACTAGTTGATATGTTAAATTTCCGTTGGTACCTCAAGCTGTCAGAAGTATGACAATTAATTTAATTTCCTGGAGTCTAAGATAATACGTGGCTATTTGTGTTTGATAAATTAACAGTCTCAAAAACAAATAATTTGACGTATAATAATTTATAGATAGATAGATAGATATTTTATTTCTGAAAATCACATTTCCAACACAAAAATTACAAATTACACCCGATGGTTTTATCAGCGGGCAGAGCTCAGGTAATGATTTCCAGATCGTACTAACAATTTTACTCAACATAGCTGCACAGGTATACATACAGATATACAAATTTAGTTGTAAGCTCCATAAAGCGAAAAATAAAACTATTTACTAAGCATTTGTACACATGTATTAAACAAATATTTTACCTATATGATGATCTCCGTGATGCGGTTATATATCCGCTAACAAAGCTATACTATTTAATTCGCAAATCTTGCATACAGTCGTAAATGAAACTACCTATTGACGTTAATTCTCCATCAAATAAATTTGCAATATTACTATAATTTAATGCGTACAGTGATCTATAAAGTGCATTTTCATGGCACTCGCACAAAAAATGCTCTTCTGTCTGAATTTCTCCTCAAAGACACAGCCTGCGCTCACGAGGTACATTTGCCCAACGACCTGTTTCTATAGCTAGATTGTGTGATGAGACCCTTATTCTTGTGATGATTATACGTTTGTGCTCAGGTAACTCTGTCTTCCCATACATTGGATACACGGTCAAATTGGGATTTATTTCTAAATAAGTCTTGCATTTTGTACGATTAGAAACTCGGACATGAGTCTTTCGTCTCTCTACATCTATATGTACGTGATCCGCTGTAGACATAACATTGTCTAAATATTTGTATCCCTTTGTTCGCGTATCTTTACATAAATTCCATACCAGCATAAACGGGTCATCCGTCATAGCGTGACGCTGGCTTACCAACTTCGAGACGAACTTTTTTTGTACGTTTTTTACCCTCGCTTCAAGTGAGGGCATGCCAAGTTCTAGCAAGCACACATCGTTTGTTGTAGATGTACGAACCCCCAGTAGAGCTTTAATAGTAGTGCGGTACGGAACCTCGCCAATACGGGCACTGCCACATATCCAGGCTTCGCACCCATAAAGTATGGACGAGAGCAATGCAGATTCTAGCACCTTCCGTTATAATAATTTTGTTTAGGACATAATCCAAGGATGACACTTTTAAGTAACTTAATACTTATTTCCAAGGTGGAAACCGATTATTATAACCCGCGCGTTACTCTGATAAACCCAGTTGGTCAAAGAACCGGCGGTATCGTTTTCAAGTCTTTGGTACGACTCGGTTGAGAGTTGAACCCACGACCTCCCGGGTGGTAAGCGAGCACGCTGCCATTGAGCTGGGCCGCCCGATTACTATGTAAACGATATTAATCTTTAAATGTTTAAATAATAAAATTAATAATTGATTTGCAACTCTTTGCTTGTGCCAGTCGCCAGTACAACATTACAAGTTTGTAAAACACATTACAATTACAAAAAAATTGTAATAATCTGTAAAAACCCGAGTCGCTAATTTCCCTTTACTAGCAATGCCAGCAATCTTTGTTACAGATCACTACAGATACTTAAAACAAGGTCAAATAAATTTAAATAGGCTTATGTGTAATGTGTCCTGACACCTGTAATCGCTGTAAAATAACTGAAAATGATGTGCAGTAGACACATTGAGATAATTGTATAATAACTGAAAATGATGTGCACTAGACACATTGAGATAATTGTATAACTTGGCTACAACCACTGACTCACCTTAACTTTCGTATGGCATTAGTGTTTTAAGCTGGAACTACAGATTCAACCAAACAATTGAATTTTCGCCAGTCCAGTCCATGCAATATATTGAACTGCCGGCGGTACCTCACCCACAAAGGCTAAAACTGCCCAGGTTGGTTCGGTACCAGAAGATGCGGAGCCCAAGCAGTCTGTAACTCTTCTAACATCCATCCTCAAAACAACAGAATGATGCGTAAGAAAAACTATACTTTTATTGGCAAATTACATGAAAAAGATTCAAATATAATGATGAAATAGAGTTTACGCCATCACGGATTACACTAACTGGACAAGCAAAAGAGCAGAGACGAATGCTTTTATACAGGCCAAATACATAACTTGGCTTGAATAGAAACTTACATTTATAGCGTGAAAGGGGGTGTTCAGTACAATATCTTGCACTCTTACATACAGAGAAGCCAAATGGGACCTTACTGAACTTATTTTGAACTTGCTGGACAAAACTGCTAGAATGAAAACTCACCTTTTTTATAAGTTTTTTTCCTTGTTATTTTTTGTGAGCTAATTCTGATAATTACAATATAGTTAACGTCTGATACATGTTATCTCCACGATGCAAATGCTATGTGATACATGTTATCTACACGATGCAAATGCTATGTGATACATGTTATCTCCACGATGCAAATGCTATGTGATACATGTTATCTCCACGATGCAAATGCTATGTGATACATGTTATCTCCACGATGCAAATGCTATGTGATACATGTTATCTCCACGATGCAAATGCTGTGTGATACATGTTATCTCCACGATGCAAATGCTATGTGATACATGTTATCTCCACGATGCAAATGCTATGTGGTACAAGTTATCTCCACGACGCAAATGCTATGTGATACGAGTCATCTCCACGATTGCAGGGTGACAGTGAGTATCGCTAATAAAAATAATATTGTCATTATCATTTTATGATATACACACTAAATTAATGGTGATTATAAAATAAAAAAATGGTACTGAAATTCACTGATCAGGTTTAAAAAGGTGTAACTAATCTTTGCAAATGTGTAGCACAGTAAGCTTACAATATAATCTTAATTGCTGAATTCTCCCTATAGGGCTACGTGAGATTAGCGTAAAGCCGTATTCTGCACGAAACAATTGAAAATATATCTGAATCGCTTTTAGGTGAAAAACTAGGTATGAGAAAGAACACTACAAATTATGACTTCGTAACCTAAATTTTTTTAACTGATAATATGACGTTAAAATATGATTTTGTGTTATAAAACCCAATAAAACTAATGACATAATTCACAGACAAAGTATAATGTGAAGTTCGCTTTACTAACATAGCTCCGCTTGTAATAAATTATGGAAGTTGCCTTATTATGAAATGTAACTGTTTTTTCGAGCGCCCTGTAGGTTTGCAGCTACCGTAGACTGTCGCAAATCTTTTTTCAGGTAAAATCGTGTGATCGATCACGTCATCCTCGCTTATCGAGGGCAATGAGTTCTAGTGAGCTTCCATGGCACTAAGTGCACGTCACGCCCGCAGCAGCTACTTTGTTCCGCCTTCCTTAAAAACCTTAAAAATAAATACATAATTTACCAAGACACGCTTATCAATAATTCAGCAAAGCAAACGGCTTCTAATTACTAAAGTGGGTAAGAAAAAATCGCCATATTGAATTGGATGATTAAGCACGAATGTAACAGGAAAAAATGATGTGATGGCCAGGTGGATTTGCTCTATAAACCCGCTTCTATACATCATTGCTAACGGCAAACGTGTATTACCGCAGACAGTGTGAAAAAACGCATTTTTGCTTAACTCGCCACATCCGACGTCCAAAATCAGCAAACTGAAGTCATAGCTTTGTACAACAGTACTATACTAGTACTATGATTAAACGAAGACCGGACGATTGTTTAGACTCAATCTCATTTTAATTTACTGTCCGAAACATACATTTTCTTGCTTATAAAAGTTAACAATTGTTTCTTATATTTGAATAATTAGCTTAGAAAGTTAATTAACGGCAACCAAACACAGCTATTGCGTACGTCACAAACTAACCACAGTTTATGCAATGGCAGGCGTCTTCCCTTGCGCGTCAAGTACGTTTGAGTAAGTGTTAGAGTACTGTTTAAGCGCATGATGTCACGAAAATGGGCTCTACATCATATGACGTCAGAAACTAACACAACAGTTCATGATCATGCTTTTCACGGTACCGCCTTCTATTTGTCAGCCATGCGAATGTGACAAAAAGGCGCCACTGCCAATCTTACTAGATTCACTGCGCCGCGCGTAGCTTTAAAAGTTTAACGAAATTTGAGTATCCGAGGTAATTATTATTTAATCTGAGCTTTGATTTAAAAAAAGCTATTGTAGTTTTCAATATTTTAGAGCATTCTTTATTCTGAACTAATGTTTACACAATCATTCGGTTTTCCTTTAAAGAAATGCGTATTAGAAAAATAAATACTAAACAACCTACATCAGGAGTGTAGTCGTCACAGTTACGACGTCATTTTAAAATTTCCGTTTCTTATTCACCTCCCTTTTGAAAATGAGCTTCACTAATCTAGCAAAAAGATAAAAAGTCTTGATCCCCCGCAAAACAGATTTTGTTGTCGTATCATAATAGCTTTGCCATTTCACATTACGTTCACTGCGTGAGAATCTATTCTGGCTCCCAAGAGCAAAAACCGCTACTTGAAAATTTGTGAAAGAAAATTGAATTATAGGCGCAGAATAATCACTTTCTGTAAGTTTTAAAGTGAGTGAAAATCCCTGTAGAAACTTCTAGATTGGTTTAATACTCTGGGATTTAAATCAAAGAACATCGGGGCCATTGTGTTCCGGTTTTCACCCGCCCCACGTGATTTCCGATTTTAGAAATAACGTAATTAAATAATCCCGACGAAGTGTCATCGTTTCACTCTGGTTAGAGGAGATTTAAAATAGTACCAGGCTTCAATAGTCTTCTGTAGCAGCACATACAATAAAAAATATCGGCATTAACAAAAACGTTTGCAAGGATGTCACAACAGCAAAACAAGTGCACGTCTATTCGGAAGTTGTCCTATTGTTGACCATGTGTGTTTGAAACAACACTTAGACCCAGTGAAATACTTAGCCCAACCAAATTAAAGTGAAAATCTAGCCACGTTATGAAAAAGCGCCAACTATCTTTGTTCAACGTCATAGTCGATTCAACTCAATCATAGTCGATTTTCAACAGTGAATAACGGACAAATCTGTTACAATCGAGTATTGAACTTCTGCCTGTCATGGCCACGAACTGTTTTAATTCATTTTCTTTCGATAAACCTCTTCTCAACCTAAAACATCCGAAAAACGCTTGAGCCCTCCATCATAATCCGTACGAAGTGATGAAGGTTGTCCAATGATTGCATCCCAATGCTTGATTGATATGTTGCCTGATTGTTAAGTTGCCTGATTGTTAAGTTGCCTGATTGTTAAGTTGATTATCATCGTTTGAAGGTTTAAATGCGAACGTTCATGTACTACGCAAACTTAACGTCACTCTCTAGTAATACGTTTTATATTTCTTCATTGTTCATGTTCATGTTCATGTTCATTGTTCAACGTTCATGTACTAGGCAAAGTTAGCATCACTCTCTAGTAATACGTTTTATATTACTTCATTGTTCTGATGATAACGTAATTTGACAAAATTTCATGTTCATTTTTTACGTTTTGCAAATGTTCAACATTAATTTGCCCTTGGATATTATACAGAATTGACGATTTTAATGATTTATGATTTATTCGTGAAATGTGGTATGAAGTGACAAAGAGACAATAAGCTCCTCAGTATAGTCACTAAAGTGTTATTCAAAAAGAGACGAATGGTTTTCGCCTTTTTGAAAGATCATTTGAAATTCTCTGCAAGTCTCGCTGAATACAGCTAGAATAATGGCGACTCTGATTACACATTCAGTGCCTCAGTCCAGAATCTCTGACGGGTATTTTCGTTTAAGAAGTCTGCATATCAATATCTCTGTTTGTTCATCAATGTTCAGCGGAATATATTGATCGCTGTCTCCTCAATCAAACACTTGTGCAATTTATTCAAGCCAGTTTCCTTAGGGCGTGTTCACACACATCTGGCGAGAGCAATCAGAGCAAAATGGCGCACTGCATACTGATGTCAGTATCAATAACCTGTTAGAATTCCTGCATTACGTATCTAAGGTCTTTCTTTCATTTACTTGATTATTTTATTATTTTTGCTATTACCAATTGAGTAGATTTTTAAAACTGGCGCCATTTTTGTCCAGGCTTTCTCTTTCGACCACCAGAGGTGCCATCTCTGCGCCCTCTGTTATCATCAGCACCACCTTCACCACCACCACCACCGTCACTGTCACCACCATTCAACCACAGTCAGTGTTAGAAAGAATGATTACTACGCCAATGGCAATGACTGCATTTCTTAAGTGAAATGAGATTACAAGTTATGAAAGCCTCTAAATGATAATGATGACGACGACGACGATGATGATGATGATGGTGATGATGATGATGATGATGATGATGATGATGGTGACGATGATGATGGTGATGGTGATGATGATGATGATGATGATGATGATGATGATGATGATGATGATGATGATGATGATGATGATGATGATGATGATGATGATGATGACAATGATGACGATGATGATGATGATGATTATGATGATGATGATAATGATAAATCTTTATTTGCACAATATATATATATACTTGCAAGGCCTCTATTTGCAGGCTGATAATTCTGCACTGTATTATGATATAAGAGTATATATATATACAATACGGTCAATTATAATTATATCCTTAATACCTGCACCATATACTTGCTTATGCAACATTTTAGCAATTATTTATATGATAATTGGGGTCCATAATTACAGAATTCATTCACTGGGATTATTTAGATTGCACAATTAGGAAAATATTAAAAGTGACAAACTTTTCTACATGTACGCTTTACTTACATAAGAACAAGGACTTTTGCTAAAATTTACAATAAAACCAAGACAAATTTTGCCTGAGTTATACACATACAAGTATTTAAATATCTATACACATGTGTGGATGAGCTCTTTTACATCCCAAAACTGAAAAGATAAAACCGTCTATCACAAAATGAACCAAAGCTTTATTTAATGCTTCGTCTTTTTTCTAAAATTACACTGCTTATGTTCTCTCCCTGCAGGGTTTCTAATAGGTATTTTCTTCAATTAGCGTCTGCTTTGTTGCATCTGTATATTAACTGTTCAGGTGTTTCAAGCCTCTAAAGTACTTGGCACATGAAGAAGAGAAAGAAACATATTAAAGGTCAAAAATAACAGGACGCTGATTCTGTCCTTTTTCTTCTGCTCATTGACTCCCCTTCTGTATATTGAAAGCGTCTTCATGAAGACTTTTCTGTTTTCAGCTTCATCTATGTAAATTTTCATAATAAATTATCACGGCATGTTGATAAACACATCTGACTAGCATTTTCGCAGAATAAGCAGTCGCCATGGCAACGCCCAAATAGGGTGCCGTTGATCACGTGCTTTACAATGGCTATTCTAGCTGCTGAAGCCAGCCAGCGAATCGGAGCAAGCGCCGTCAGATCAAGACAGGTTATTGATCTGTACCACCTGGCTAAGCACGCCACTGATGCTGATGCTGCCCACAAAGTTTCTTGTCATAGCAACAGTGGAGGATGCTATTACTGACCTAATCCAAAGTTATGAGAACACGCACCGCTGAGTGGTCAGCAATGGAAGAAACGTGAGAGGAGGAAAAATTACTGGTCATCACTCTTAGTTCACGGTCATGGAACTATCAAGCATCTTTCAAAAAAGGACCCGTGCTCTACGGCTCCTGGTTATAGTTGGCTTGTTCCTGTTTTCAATGGTGCATCAGATATACATCAAGGACATTGGGGGACAGGCCCATGAATTATATGGTGCCCCAGATGTCTTTCAGCAGAGGCGACTTCTACAGACGCGGAACGAAAGCTCCAATATGACATCGACAACGCCTGCGAGTACAACGCCTGGTGGTATCTATCCTCCTAGAACCTTCACTCTGACCCAACTTCGACATGGTGCTGTGATTCTTCACATTCTCGGTATGGTCTACATGTTCGTCGCGCTGGCAATAGTTTGTGATGAATTCTTCGTGCCGGCTTTAGGTGTCATAACGCACTCATTAAACATTGCCGATGACGTGGCGGGCGCCACGTTCATGGCGGCTGGCGGTTCAGCACCTGAGTTGTTCACCAGCATCATCGGTGTCTTCTTTGCACACAGCAACGTGGGTATAGGTACTATTGTTGGCTCTGCTGTCTTCAACATTCTCTTTGTTATTGGCATGTGCGCCATGTTTAGTAGAACTGTGCTGGAACTCACCTGGTGGCCGTTATTTAGGGATGTAGTATTCTATAGTGTATCATTAGGGCTGCTTATAGGATTTTTCCATGGCGGCATAATTGAATCATGGGAAAGTAGCATCTTGCTATTGTGGTACATATGTTACGTGATGTTTATGAAGTACAATATGTTTTTTGAGACACAAGTCAAGAGGTGGTTGAACAGGAACAAAGTTGTCAGGGTCCAAAGTACAGACCCTTTGGTTGCAGGTGGACCACCCCTTGCGCCCGCTGGGGGCGCTGCTGGACAACATGACATTGTGCCACAGCCTGAGCACCTACATCCTGAACTACAGGTAGGTAGACAGTTAAAACATAACATGATTATCGAAAAGATATTACTATGTTTCATGTTAACAGCCTTATATCAAGATTGACCACAAAAGTCTGTGGTAATAGCAATTTTGAAATGTCATTAAAAGATTTTTTAAAGTCATGAGTGGAGCTGACGATGACGACGATGATGATGACGATGCTGCATTTTCTTTTCACTCGCTTACATTTTCATGATTATACCAGGCGGCAAGAGTTTAAATAATCCGTTGTGACAACTATTTCTACTGCGTCGCTTCATAGCTTTTAATTGAATCAACCAAAGAGTTTTGCCTTTCCTCATGTTGCATACCTGAACCTACAGATGCCTTACAACAGCCAGTAAGTAACAGCTAGTCATTACAATTATGGACACTGTTTTATCGCCCTATAGAAATTATAAACTTATCGAAGTTATCCAACTTTTGTCGCCATCAACCAAAGCGTTTTGCCTTTCCTCATGTTGCATACCTGAACCTACAGATGCCTTACAACAGCCAGTAAGTAAGAGCTAATTATCATTATAATTATGGACACTGTTTTATCGCTCTATAGAAATTATAAACTTATCGAAGTTATTCAACTTTTGTCGGCAATTTTTGTCACTCAAGAAAATAATGTAGTGTCGTTAAAAGAATTGATAATTAATGTGCAACAGCCACTTTCAGTTGCTCGATAAAATCGCGCGTGTGCCGCCAGTACGGCAACAACATTCACTGTCGAACAGGAACATTTGTAAGAATTTTCGCATCAATTTGGTGAAAATTTTTGTTTGCTGTTGAGCCGTAACATGACGTGTTTCGCTTGTCCAAAGTAGACGGTAAATAGCTCAGAAGTGAAATTAAATAAACCAACCAAATTGTGCAACAACTTCAAAAAAACCTGGCTCGATTACCACAGAGACTTATGGCTTAGCTCAAGACCAGCAAGACCGGCTCTGGTTCGTATGTGTGACAAGCAAATCTTTGAAGAAGAAGGCTTACAAGTCGACTATTGCTTTTTGTAGTTCCCCAAGAAGAGCACTTGTCTTTTTGCAAAAGTTAGTTACTAAATACAAAAGTTCGCTTCTCTTTGTGCTTAGCAAAACTTATAGAAATCCTATAAGTAACACTAGTGCCCTATAAAGAACTATCCATCTCAAGTTACACGGCATAACACGGTGTAACAAGGACTTTCTGTTTGTGAATAAAGGAGTTTTACAAGTGCCCACACAATTTAAATACCTTAACTCTAACTCCAGCTCTAACCCTAACCTTAACCCTAATCCTAAGCCTAACCCTAATCCTATTCCTATTCCTAATCCTAACCCTAACCCTAATCCTAATCCGCTTCACGAAACAATTTCTTGTGTGAGGGGCATTGTAAACTTTTACCATTCAGTGCTCACAAGCTATGATAGGCTGCGAAGCTAAACATGTCTTGGCCTGATTAGTAATTCGCTGGTTAACCGTCGTGAAACGTGCTTCTAAGCGGTTTCATCTGCTATTTAGCGACTCGTTGAAAAAGAAAACATCTTTATCAGAGTGCACCTCCTCTGCTGATTCAGTGCCTCACATGAAGGATTATCCGTGATATATAAAGTAATAAAGTAGGCAGTAGTTTGAAGCGTTTTAAAGAGAGACGCATTGTCTTGAATGAGCAAACGTATTTTATCGTCTCTCTCTCTCTCTCTCTCTCTCTCTCTCTCTCTCTCTCTCTCTCTCTCTCTCTCTCTCTCTCTCTCTCTCTCTCTCTCTCCCTCCCTCTCTCCCTCCCTCTCCCCTTCTCTCTCTCTCTCTCCATCTCTCTCTCCCTCCCTCCCTCCCTCTCTCCCTCCCTGTCTCCCTCCTCCCCCTCTCTCTCTCACACACACTCTCTCTCTCTCTTTCCCTTTCTCTCTCTCTCTCTCTCTCTCTCTCTCTCTCTCTCTCATCTTCTCTCTCTCTTAACTTGTTGGCTACTCATAACAGCTAATAAAGAGTACATAACATGTATAAACCACATTATCATTTTCATTAAAAACTTGACGCAGATGATCCATTTTCATCCCCTATTCAAGCATTCACTCTGCATTCATTCACAAGACCATCAAGAATTTTTACCGGTGAATACGTGGAAAAAAATTGATTTAAAAACTGGTTGCATAAAGACTACGTAGTCAATAAAATGGAAAATCATAAACAATAAGCATTTAGTAATTTTTGCTTTTTCTGAACCTCATTATTTTTTAAGTTTGCTTCATATCAATTCAAGATAGTCTTACATTTCTTACTTACTCTTTTGACGTACGCGTTATGTGTATTTTTTTGGTCAAAGAAGAAATAAAGCCGGGTACTGGATGTACGGCGCCTTAACTTTAATATCACAGTCTTTGTTCTTTCCATAGACTGGAGACTCATACCTGTACACAATCTAAAACACTGCTGATCTTCACAGGTGTCTAATAATAAACGTGTAGCCATGCATCATTAATAATGTTGTCTGCTTATAATTTACTGCCCGCTGGTAATCGCTGGCAACTTGGAAAATCGAAACATGGGCGTTGCAAACAACCTGTGAAAATCCATAATAACGTTGCAGTTCGATCGACGCAAAATAACAGAGAAGCTTACAGGTGTGTTACACGTACAACTGAAAAGATACGTTTAATGGAGGACTACAGTAAAGTTAGTCTTCGGTTTGAAAAGTGACTTGTTGAATTAATGAAATATATAATTGGAAAATATTACAAATAAAGTGTCTACATTTCTGACAACCAAGAATGGAAACTCGACAGTTTTAGTAATGATCACATTCGATTGATATGATAATAAAAAGCATTGAATAGATCACATTGTCACATACACATTATACACATAAACATACACATACATACACACACACATACACATAAACGTATACGAAACCGTATTCCACACGAATTTGGATAAATCTGCAAATGTAACGTACGACCCTTTATGTGATCTTTATATCTTCACCAAAACTATGGCTCCTACGGAGGCGACGAAACTCCCGTCTGGACGCAGAAGTACATTCGCGCCGCCCAAGACAGACGTAATGTGATAAGGCGATGACGTATTGGTACCAAGTAGAAACGGGCTTTCTTTTAAAACACAGAGAACGTAGGGTACGATTTCGTACGAATTCGTACCGTGCACCAAAACACCATAAACACCAATTTATAATGTAACAGAAGAATTTTCTCATTCAGTAATAAGATTCGGCAAATGTTTCGTTTTCAATTAAGAATTTTGCCGTTACAGTATCTCTGATATCGAATTCTATAATTAGTAAAAACTCATACTACTGGCTTGATGCCAAAACGACTACTCATAATTAAGCATCTGATTAACGAACGATCTGTGCTAATAAACCGAGAGTGCATTCAAGATTTAGAAGCTTATGAATCGGCGTCCTTCAAAGACTAGGCCAGCCGCACGTCCGTCCGGGTATTCGGGGCTAATTAGAGGCGTCATAATTACAGAGAAAGTCACACTAGTTCACTTTTACGAACACAAACGAATTCTGGGACGTTTGACAGACTAATGAGAATACAGCACGTGTCCAGGTGCCGGTCAGGAGAATCAGCCGAAAGTCTGATAGAAGCATCAACCGTGTAGCATGGCAAAGAGTTCCATACATTTATTACTCGACACGCAAAACACACGCACATTGAGTCGAACTTGAGGCTTTGTAAGCTTTAAATTATGTCCACGAAGCCTTGTATCATCAGACAACACAAAACACGTCTGTAGTCATAATCAACAAGGTCATGGAGCAACTGGTAAGTAAGAATCAAGTGAACTCGTTGACGCTTAATGTAGAGAGGCTGAAGAGACAACAGAAAAAGACGTCTGTAGTCATAATCAACAAGGCCATGTCACGTAGGCGTAACCGGTCAGTAAGAATCAAGTCAGCTCGTTGATGTCTAATGTAGACAGGCTGAAGAGACAACAGAAAAAGACGTCTGTAGTCATAATCAACAAGGTCATAGAGCAACTAGTCAGTAAGATTCAAGTCATCTCATTGATGTCTAATGTAGACAGGCTGAAGAGACAACAGAAAAAGACGTCTGTAGTCATAATCAACAAGGTCATAGAGCAACTGGTCAGTAAGATTCAAGTCACCTCATTGATGTCTAATGTAGACAGGCTGAAGAGACAACAGAAAAAGACGTCTGTAGTCATAATCAACAAGGTCATAGAGCAACTGGTCAGTAAGATTCAAGTCACCTCATTGATGTCTAATGTAGACAGGCTGAAGAGACAACAGAAAAAGACGTCTGTAGTCATAATCAACAAGGTCATAGAGCAACTGGTCAGTAAGAATCAAGTCAGCTCGTTGATGTCTAATGTAAAGAAACTGAAGAGACTGGTACGACACTGCATACTTGTAGTTGCTTATGTACGTCTACGTGACACGCCTAATCATCAATGATAACGTATTACAGCTCATCTCCATACATTATACTTGTCTTGTCTTTAGCAGTTAAATTTTGCGGGACGCATAAATCAAGTGTGAATTTAACTGCATTAGCAACACGTAGTCCTGGCGAAAAGTAATACAAAGTGTTGTGTTTTAGTAAGAGCTATAAACCAAGCATGATAAAACACTTTTAAAAGGATTAGTAATTAGGATTGAATTAAGACCTTTTTGGCCACAAGGAGCTGTGTGGTCATCGCACTGGGCTTGTGTTCAAATATCCAAGTTTGTATCCAAGCCCACTCCTACACACTGTTTCATATAGGCAAAGGTATTAAAAGTATCTTACTAATATATATAATATATATATATATATATATATATATATATATATATATATATATATATATATATATATATATATTGTTATGAGTTGGAATTGGCTACACAAAACATGGTGAATAAACGGAGATGCATTTCCAACATTACTTCATTTTTATTGCCAGTAAACACAAGAATAACAAAAACAAAACATCAAGGCTGTCGTCCTGAGCAGCCGACATTACTTCCACCTCAATAACAACTAACTAACTAGGTCCAAAGCAAGTACAGAACACAGGTAAGAAGCCAACCTGGCGCTTAAATTAAAATCGGCAGGTGGGTCATAACATCATATATATATATAGTGATATGTGGTGTTTTTAAATATTGACATTGCAATAATAATTGATTTATTTTCTGTAACTTTAGTAATACTTATTCGCAAATTTTCTGAACGAAACAAAGTATAAGTCTGCAATGGCTACCAAATAATTTGTTTTCAATTTTTATAAAAGACGCTTGGAATATCCGTAATTCCGCCAATAATATTGAGCTGAACAGGGAACAGTGCATTATACAGTTCTATTCGTAGGCACCAGCTAGCCAACGTACAGGTAATGTTATGACCTCCACTTTAAACCAGGAAGCTCATCACATTACCTGCGATTGGTTGAGCAGTGGTTTCCTGTGGAAAGAACGAACACGTGACATCGTCAGTTGTCTTCTGGTTGTCGTGGAATGCACTTCTCCTGTCTGCCTGCCGAGTGTCGTGGAGGTTTGGTTTGAAGCATTGTCATCAGGGTTTTTTTCTATTGTGTTGTTCTTCTCAGCCGTCCCTTTTGATTTCTAAGCTTTGGTTTTGTTGTTTCTTTTTTTCAAATTTCTGGACTGTCCGTTATGCAGCGCTTACCCGCATCACCGATGGCGGGCCGTAAGGCTATCTACCGGGTCGAACCCCGGAACAATATTTATTTCAATTCTAAATTTGCGTCAGTATTTTTTGTAAGTTAAAATAACGGCCCACTCAAATTGTTCGATAAGAGTCGCACTTCGGTAGGCTAGTTGAATCACATTTTTGTATCGTGTCTCGCTTTTGAAGTTAAATGTCGGAGGGAGTCAAGTTGCTAGTGGCTGTCAAGTCGCGGGTACTGATGTCACAGGAGCCGGAAGTACAGACGCCAGGATAGATGTTGCCGACTTCCTGTCAACATCGGGAAAAACATCAATCGAGCAAGTTTGTAAATAAGCAATTAGCTATGGATTTTAGTACTAATTTTTGGATACTGGACACAGCTGTTCAAATCTGGAAAAAGATGTGCACAGCTTAGAGAACAAAATGGCTAAATTGTCTGGTGAATGTTTGCATTGCCCTACTATTGACAGCATTGGGAAGCCTGCCACGGCTGCAACATTATATACCTGATCCTAACAGAATAAACAGATAGGGTTATTGAACGTTCCCTATAATTACAGTAAAGCAGGTAGCATATTTACCTAGTACCTACTGCTGATGCTGCTGCTGTTCTGCAACGCATATGATGACCTTTACTAATTACATTCTTGTTTAATTATTATTTGCGGCCATGTCAGTTTACATTAGCAGTGGCTTACGAGATGCCTGAGAATGGATTTTTCTGCGTAATACATTGACGTATATTTGGGGTTGTTTCACATGCTTTAACATAGGGAGAGGAATGCTATAAAACGTATAATATTATCCACCGCCTACCGCTGGCATTATCTAAACTGCTGCTGGTCTTTCTGGCTGGTGCTCCAATCAGCTGTAGGCGTACAACATGATTGCAGAAACGGGGGTGTCATAAGCGTAATTAGAATTTGCGAGAGGGTCACGGCGTCCCGTAACGGGCGTTTTCCCGGACCCGACTCGCGATTTTTTCGAAATTTTGACGAAACAGCCTGCAGAAAAAACGTTCTGGCGGCGCCTGGTGGGACTCTCGGAAGGAGATATACGGCTCTTTAGAAAGAGGAAGAACAGGGCTACACGACGATGTGGGCTATATGTTAGGACATATCCGCCAAGAGAAGCGACGACGAGTTAATTAGATGTTCTATTTTCGGCAATTTTCGCTTGGAAAACTGCTGACGCAAAGCCATTGTTCTGACGTCATCCATTATACTCTGTTTATAACTTCAATCCAGTAAAAGCTGCTGCTGGCTTTGCGTTATAAGTGAGGACTGTGTAGGATGTTCGCGTATTATTGATTTATAAGTGTATTTATAAGCAAATTTTTTTGCGGGGCCTTTGCTAGTTTTATACTAAAACGATTATCCATAAATTATATATATTGTTGGAAAATAATAGAAATTTATTCACTCAGAAATATTATAGCTTGGGTAAAAATTTTACGCACAAAATGTCCTTTTT
>JAQGDQ010001168.1:5000-15000 GCA_030141605.1 Tubiluchus corallicola | reverse complement strand
TCTCGTCAATAAAGTTCTTGTATCAGTCAATTAAAAGAATTTATGTAAATTATTAAAATAATTAGTACGTAATTATGCAAAAACAAAGATTTTTAGCAAATTTCTAGTTCAAAATAATTAAGCATAAAAAATAATAAAATTAACGTTTAATAAGATTTCAGGGTTAGTATAGTTCCAAATATCACATTCGTTATAATCATCGTCAAGATCGTCATCATTGTAGTCATCGTCACCCTTGTCGTCGTCAGCGTCATCCAGTTGGAAGAAATCAAATTCACTTTGACTGTGTTTACCTGCACTTGGCAAAGGCTCGTCGATATAATAAAATTAGTAGGATGACAAGTTGCCTTAATCATAATGATTTCTCAAACGTAAGGCTTCAGCAAACCATTCTTTGCTGTACTTTACAATTTGTGAGAAGCCACAGTCCTTGGACAGTAAACTTAATCGAATTCTCAGTGTTGGTGTTCATCCTGATTCAATTGAGTTTCATCAGAATGCCACAGTAATTGATTTAGTAAGTCCTAGTGTGGAGAAATTTGACAGCTCTTATAGAAAATCAATGCGTTTTTTCAGCATCCGCGCGAGAACTCATCATCTCCTGAGATGGAGGAAGAAGCTCCCGATAAAACGATAAAATAATTATTCGAACAGGGAAGCTGGGCAACATTTTGTTTGCGTTTCCAGGTTTCAATCCAGGCGACAAAGAAGTGATGGGAAAAATAAAATTGACCGCACCCACCGCGTAAATTGTTTCTTGCTTTTAAATTAAACATTTCAGTAAATAAATAAGCTGGAATATTCGTACGTAACTTTTTTCTCAAAGCACTTGCAGCCTGGCTTCTATATTATCTGTGGCGCAAATTTTTGTGTATGGCTCCACGTTATCAGTTACACATGACAACCGCAAACCTATCCGTTACCAGATTATAGAAATAATCCTTGTCATAAACTGAGTAAACTAATGTTGGAAAAAGTGATTTTTAAGCTGCTGCAGGCATGTGGTATATCTGAAAATATCATTTCATTTCGGCAAAATAATTTTTCTCATTATTAAGTTTCTAAGGTGAAAATCAGATTCTAAGTTGAAGAAAGACAAAAGTCAGCAGGACAGGAAGCAACCAGAAAATTGTTTTTCAGTTACAAAATTCTGTTAAATTACAAAATTATTGTGATTATCGTATAAAATCTTCCCGATGTTAAAGCTTTTTCGTCTCTGAGAAACTACTTTAAAAAGAAAAATGAAGATTAGCTTTCTCCTTTCTTTACATCACGCACTCAAAAGAGGAAGCAGTTTCTTCTTTCATATGAAAGGATGGCGTAATGCACTTTGCATAATACGCTATACTAAAAGCATTACTGTTCCCGTGTCGGCTGACGCAAATTATTAATAAAATAATGAGAAATGTGAACTTGAGCAGCTACAAAACTTGCAATTCTTAGGACTTTTTAAAAATTAGTTGTATTGATCCTTACAAAACAGTGTGAAATGTTCTTGAAATTTGTAAATTTAGAACGAGTAAGAGTGACGTTAGTCCGTCAAACACAGTTATTATGCTATCACGAGTCTGACGTGCTGTGCTTCAAGGATCACCCCTAGGACTGTTCTTCTTTACAATTTACATTATACTATCACGAGTCTGACGTGCTGTGCTTCAAGGATCACCCCTAGGACTGTTCTTATTTACAATTTATATAAATCACGCCAATTCTGCGCTATTGACTGTGACAATCGCAGAAGATACAATTATCTTTGGGCATTACACCTACGCAAACGGAGGCGTGCCCTGGTTAAATGATTTGGGATAAATAAATTACGATAGATAACGTATGAAAAATCATATAGAAGGTTAACTTGAATGACCACAAACTACGTTACACCATATATTAAAATGAACAAGACACAAGATGACAAACGTGGCAAAAAAGACGATACATACAACAATAAAGTTAACCCTTTTTTAGCTTGTTTTAACTTTTATTTTTTATTTAACCCACCTCACAAACTTACAAGTTGGAAACATTATATATGGTTTACATGCAAATGTGGGCTGGGAGACCCATACATGGCAGAAAGACAAACGCTCTAATAAGCATTGAAATTAACTTTTGCAATTCTAAATTCGCTGCAACTAGAAAGTCAGGTAAAATGTCATCTCTATAGTCTTTTTAAACCTCACTTCATCGTATTTCCAAGCCTTCATCATTCAAACTCAAAATATTTAGCAAATTGAAACTCAAAACACATATGGTCCAACTCTGTTAATCTGGCATTTGTCCTTTGAAATTAAGAAAAATCGAACGGCTATGCTTGCATAAAGAAATGGGTAGCCTGAACATACTACACACATGCACGGTGAAATGAGTTTCCGTCAGGCATGACTTCATTTTTAATCCATTCAAATTTTTTATTCGATTATGATTTTTCAATTTTTATGTATTGTTTGTGTCTTTAATTTACTAAGTTTTATATGTCCATGACGTAAAGATTTTGGCACGCCACTCTGTTGTTTCAGGAATTGTTTCAGATCTTAGGGTGAGTGGCCGAATGGTTTAGATTCGAACTGTAATCACGCTGTTTTGAGTTCGATTCTAGCGGTTGCCAATAGCGCTCCTACACGTTATTCGTTACTTGTGTGTTGTTGTCCTTACCTGTATTGTTGTGCAAGTCGTTAAATAGCCGTTAGCGCTAATGTTGTATGTTGTTTTTAAGAAATCACTTGTGTGTCAGGCGGAACCAGGTTTTTTTCTCATGCAGTACTTCTTTTCTTTCACTAAAACAGTTGTAATTCATTTTTTAACAGAAAAAACTTTACGTTTCTGCAACTTGAACTCGTCAACTTCGAATTTCCTCCGCACCACATCCACTTAAATTGTAGCTTCGCGATATATCTGACACATTTACTTTTGCAAGGGTGTGAATGATTTACTGGACACTGGCTGCTATTCTAGCTCACGTATATTGTTATCTGCATTTACATTTTATAGGCAAAAAGTTTATTACTGCTACTGTTGGGCCTTGTTGTTTTATAAACGCCATCTTTTTAATCCATTTACTAATTTTATTTTTCCGAACATTTTCATATCCATGTTTCTTTATCTTCACAAAGTGAATGTATCTCAAAAATATGAATTTATTATATTGAACTGCAGGCGGTACCTCGCCGACAAGGGCTAATACTGCCCAGGTTGGTTCGGTACCAGAAGATGCGAAGGCCAAGCAAACTATAACTCTTCTGACATCTATCCACGAAACAACGGAATGATGTGTAAGAAAAACGATACTTTTATTGGCAAATTAATTGAAGTAGATTAAAAATAATGATGAAACAGAGTTTACACCGTCGTGGATTAATCTGACTGGACAAGTAAAAGAGCAGGGACGACCGCTTTTATACAGGCCAGATGCATAAATTTATGCAGACTTGGCTTCAACATTTTGAGAGAATGGGGTGTTCAGTACAATACCTTAAACCAAATTTAGTTTCGCTTAATTTTATTTGATTGAACTTCTGTTCGATTCATTCGATTTG
Organism: Tubiluchus corallicola; assembly: GCA_030141605.1. Classification (NCBI taxonomy): domain Eukaryota; kingdom Metazoa; phylum Priapulida; class Priapulimorpha; order Priapulimorphida; family Tubiluchidae; genus Tubiluchus; species Tubiluchus corallicola. The sequence goes on along the minus strand of JAQGDQ010001168.1, from coordinate 11,467 downwards.
CTTTGACTTGATTATCTGTTTCCTGACGCACCTCTTTATTAAAATTGTTTATTGAACAGAACACGTATTACTGAAGTTTAATAGCAACTCAAACCTCCGTATTCCTGGCAGTCATAGCTAAGTTTTTGATATGCTATTGCATAATTTTGGTACTACAATTTCTTAAAATCAATGTAAACTTTCTAAAAGCAAATGTCCATTTGTATGTCATCCCACTGGCTTCCAGTGACATCCATTGATTGACACACCAGGCCTGTTTACTCGAAAACACCGGTCAATCGATATCATTCAACTTTCTGACTTTGGGTAGCTTGACATTGTCGCTAAACAGCAAATTACATTTACAATTCTAATCAGATTCCTGGCTGGCTGCTATAAATGTCGTTTACTTGTGTTCAATCACGTTGCCGGACGACTTCACTAGCTACAGCTTCAGCATCAACTCATCTGTTTCAAGGTTGATTCTCTTTTAATGGAGTAATAAATGTGAGACAGATGGCAGAGCTGTTTGTAACTTAGTCAAATTGTTCGATGATGGTGTCATCTTCTGGCGGAAAACAAAAAACATGTAGCGAAAGAATTTTGAAGGTCAAATAATCCGAAATGACTTTCACAATGTTTGCTCATACGTGGTCAGTACGTTGGCAGAGCATGTAATGACGTTTGTATTCGCGGGTCTTGCACAACTAATTCAAAACGAATAAAACTGTAATCGCCTAACCTGGCGCATGAATGGGTCTGGGCAACACCTGGAAATTCTTGGCCTTTTGTCTCAACTGGTAAAAGATCAAAATCACAAGGCTAGAAAATCAAACCAGCGGAAGTTGTAATAACCAACGTTGGCTTAGGGATAGATCTGGAAAGCTGTAATTACCAACGTTGGCTTAGGGATAGATCTGGGAAAAACTTAAATCCATTGCATTTTAGTTCAAGAAGTCAAAATTCGAGGTCACAAGATATAAAAATATGAAAATAAATTTTTCTCCCTAGTAATTGATAATTTAAGAGGGCATTGGTCTGCACTTCTAATAAATACCGTTTAGTTTTAGTGAAAGTTTTTTTATTTTTTCATACACGCCCTCTCATTCATTTTTCGTTCTCCCACTTTCTTCACTTCTCTACTCTCCTTCACGTATACACGGGCACGGTTCTTTCTTTCTCTCTCATTCCTCTCTTCCTGTCCTAGTCTTCTTAGCTTCTTCTGACTCCCTCTTTTCAAGTCTTTCTTCATTTCTCTATTCTCTCCATCACGTATACACGGGCATGGTTCTTTCTTTCTCTCTCATTCCTCTCTTCCTGTCTTCTTAGCTTCTTCTGACTCCTTCTTTTCAAGTCTTTCTTCATTTCTCTATTCTCTCCATCACGTATACACGGGCATGGTTCTTTCTTTCTCTCTCATTCCTCTCTTCCTGTCTTCTTAGCTTCTTCTGACTCCCTCTTTTCAAGTCTTTCTTCATTTCTCTATTCTCTCCTTCACGTATACACGGGCATGGTTCTTTCTTTCTCTCTCATTCCTCTCTTCCTGTCTTCTTAGCTTCTTCTGACTCCCTCTTTTCAAGTCTTTGTTCACTTCTCTACTCTCCTTCACGTATACACGGGCATGGTTCTTTCTTTCTCTCTCATTCCTCTCTTCCTGTCTTCTTAGCTTCTTCTGACTCCCTCTTTTCAAGTCTTTCTTTATTAATCTCCCACTAACCCAACCCTTTCCACTTTATTTTCCAAATATTTAAAAATATGCCTTAATCTACCCTTTAATCTTCATTTTACATTTTGTTGTTTTTAGAATGGTGAGTATTAAAGTAAAAACAAAATTTCTTGCTCAGATTTGCTGCTTGTACTTTTTTGTGATTAGAAAACAATTCCTCGCCTGTCGATAATAAAACTGGAAGCTAAACTGTGTCATCAGACGTGAATGTATCAACTTTATTCCTTCAAACATGTCAGCTAGTACACGTGAATGTATCAACTTTATTCCTTCAAACATGTCAGCTAGTACACGTGAATGTATCAACTTTATTCCTTCAAACATGTCAGCTAGTACACGTGAATGTATCAACTTTATTCCTTCAAACATGTCAGCTAGTACACGTGAATGTATCAACTTTATTCCTTCAAACATGTCAGCTAGTACACGTGAATGCATCAACTTTATTCCTTCAAACATGTCAGCTAGCACAGATTCAATGCTTTGTGACTAATATCTGACTGCGTTGCTGAAATAAATCCTTGCTAACTGGCATAGAAATTGAATTTTCCTCGAAGAACCTCTTTGTTGGATTATTGATCAGCACTCTAAGCCATCGCTACGCTCGGCTGTTTCACCAAACTCTCAAATTGATTTCATATCAGACAACTGCACAACCCTTTTCAGAGAGGGAAACAACTTTAGGTGCTTGTTCAGCTGTCTGGGCAGTCGAACCTCGTGTCGCTTGTGTTTAAATTAGCTAAATAAATGATCTGTAGTGAATAAATACAGCAAATCGCCAAACCGATATATTATATCACGATCCCTAACTATTCATTTACTTATTCACCACAACATTGCTGAATGAATCAATACAGACCATGTTCGTTACCTAATAAATTCTAAAAACAACAAAATGTAAATGGAAGATTAAAGGGTAGATTAAGGCATATTTTTAAATATTTGGAAAATAAAGTGGAAAGGGTTGGGTTAGTAGGAGATTAATAAAGAAAGACTTGAAAAGAGGGAGCCAAAAGAAGCTAAGAAGACAGGAAGAGAGGAATGAGAGAGAAGGAAACAACCGTGCCCGTGTATACGTGAAGTAGAGAATAGAGAAATGAAGAAAGTGGGAGAACGGAAAATGAATGAGAGGGCGAGTATCAAAAAACAAAAAACTTTTACTAAAACTAAACAACATTTATTAGATTTGCAGACCAATGCCCTCTTAAACTGTCAATTACTAGGGAGAAAAATTTATTTTCACATTTTTATATTTTGTGACCTCGACTTTTGACTTCTTGAACTAACATGCAATGGATTTAAGTTTTTTCCAGATCTATCCCTAAGCCAACGTTGGTAATTACAGTTTCCGCCATTTTGATTAGGATTTAGATTTATTTATTCATCCATTTAGCACAATAGAAAAAGTTATAAAATTACTAATTAACAATGCATTAGCTATGAGCGCAGCAGAAGAAATTAACTTATGAGCAACGCTCAACATGGATAAGACTAAATTAATGACATAAACAACTTGAAAAATACGTTAAACGGATCGAAGCAAACAAATGCGAGAAAACGATTATGACGATGTTGATGATGTTGATAATAATGATGACAACGATGACAACGATGGTGATACTAATGCTGATGACAATGGTGATGGTGATGGCAACGATAATGAACTGATGCTAATGGTGATAATGCTCCAGGTTCGGTGATATAAACCAAGTTAGTCATTCTTGCAGTGTTACGAAAATTGTGTTAAAATATTGAACTATAAAAAACATATAAAGATGCGTTATTTTCAATTACAGAAATTGACTAATTAGGCCCATACGACTCAAGAATTGATTTCTTAAATTTACGTTTGAATATATGTTCTGGTTGCGCACTTTTTATTTTTATGCAAAGTTTATTCCATATTCCAAAGTTTATTCCGTATTCCAAAGTTTATTCCGTATTCCAAAGTTTATTCCACTGCGAACTGAAATTCTCGACGCTTTTATCCAGAGCAAGCGTTTTGCAGTTTTATAACACTAACCTCGATAATCAGAAAAGTTCCGACCCCTCCACAGCTATCTACATTTAGTGAGCTGTACGGTTTACTGATGGATCCCGGTGTGTAGGATAGCGAATAATCGAGTCGTGTACTTTGGGGGGAAATGGTTACACTAACGCTTCAGCACAAAAAAACGTTGTTTTTATTTAAAACTCTTGAGAGCATTTTTGAAAATATTAAGCCGTGTCATCATGATTTTATCTTTTTTGCTCTTTTTTGCTAAAGCGTTATAACTGAACGTCAACAGTGGCGCGTTTTGGAAGGCGGATTCATGTTTGGGAAAATGAAATGAGATTTTTGGATGATACATAATTATCATGTTTTTAGACTGACTAGACTAAGTGCATATCTTTAATAGGAGGCGAAATTAAGGACTGTTCACACATCTACCACCGTCCCTCCTCAGTCTAAACAGTGATTCTGTATTTTCAATCAACGTTTTTAAAGTGCTCGGAAATTTGCTGAATTCTGTGCGTGTTTTGAATCAGAAAATCAGTGAATTGGATTATCGGCTGTGTGAAATGAAAACTGTGACATTTACTCGACAACATTGGCATGTAACTTACGTAAACACCAAAAGTTATTAAACCGCATCTAAGCCAACAGAGCAGAAAATCTATTACTGCTCAACGCCTCTATTTTGGATGTGTGATATCAGTTTAATCTGTCTAAAGCCTTGATAAATGCTTCATGACGTGAGTTGCAACGTTGCAAATCCATGATTGTTCATGTTCCAAGTTCAGCTGGATTGCAGAATTCTAAATCTTAGTAATCTCCTTGTTAGATGGCTGCTTCTTTCGACTTACCTTGACCTGTGTTATCTGTCTTGTCTCGTTTCTTTCTTGTCTTACCTGACCTTGCTTCTCATCCTCCAACAGTTTCGTGTCTCATCTCATCTCATTCTTTCTTGTCTTACCTGGCCTTGCTTCTCGTCCTCTGACAGTTTCGTGTCTCATCTCATCTCATTCTACCTTGTCTTACCTGACCTTGCTTCTCATCCTCTGACAGTTTCGTGTCTCATCTCATCTCATTCTACCTTGTCTTACCTGACCTTGCTTCTCATCCTCCGACAGTTTTGTGTCTCATCTCATCTCATTCTACCTTGTCTTACCTGACCTTGCTTCTCATCCTCCGACAATTTCGTGTCTCATCTCATCTCATTCTACCTTGTCTTACCTGGCGTTGCTTCTCATCCTCCGACAGTTTCGTGTCTCATTTCATCTCATCCTCCGACAGTTTTGTGTCTCATCTCATTCTTTCTTGTCTTACCTGGCCTGGCTTCTCATCCTCTGACAGTTTCGTGTCTCATCTCATCTCATTCTATCTTGTCTTACCTGGCGTTGCTTCTTCTCGTCATCACGTTGAGTGAAATCAGATGTCCTCTTGTTTTGCCTCGTCTCATCACGTTGAGTGAAATCAGATGTCCTCTTGTTTTGTCTCGTCTCATCACGTTGAGTGAAATCAGATGTCCTCTTGTTTTGTCTCGTCTCATCACGTTGAGTGAAATCAGATGTCCTCTTGTTTTGTCTCGTCTCATCACGTTGAGTGAAATCAGATGTCCTCTTGTTTTGTCTCGTCTCATCACGTTGAGTGAAATCAGAAGTCCTCTTGTTTTGCCTCGTCTCATCATGTTGAGTGAAATCAGATGTCCTCTTGTTTTGCCTCGTCTCATCAAGTTGAGTGAAATCAGATGTCCTCTTGTTTTGTCTCGTCTCATCACGTTGAGTGAAATCAGATGTCCTCTTGTTTTGTCTCGTCTCATCACGCTGAGTGAAAACAGATGTCCTCTTGTTTTGTCTCGTCTGTTATGACTATACAATTGTTTCATCTGTCTCTTCTGTTTTTACCTGCACTCTGAGTCAATTTTAAACTGCTGCACTACAAACTCGTGCTTTTTCTCTTTCTTTCCTCTTCTCTCAGTTTCTTATAATCTTTTCCATGAAGTTCGGATCGCATTTTTTCGTCATTATCTTGATAAAACTATCTCATTTTCCTCAATTCATTACTCTGTGAAAGGATTACAAAAATATTAACTACACTGACTGTTTAAATCCACTTTATAAAACTTGCTTAAGTTAGTCATGCTCAGTAATTATCTTAGTGCAACAAAACTTTTCCAACATTTATAACTCGTCCGACCAACTTTGGCATTTTAATCTTGGCGCTATTATTAATTCTGTCAGTGAATTTAATTTTCGGAAAACGTGATAAGGAAATTGGTGAATAATTATTTTCATCGAACAAAAGGACGAATAAGATGGCGATAAGTTGCTAAATCGATCAATGAAATTCTCCTTCCACTAAAACAGCTATATTTTTTGCCTGTATGAGTCGAATTATTAACTGTTTTCATGTTACTCAAAAAACTTGGGAAACTAAACTTATTTAACCTAAAGGAAAACCGGACGATTGTTTAGACTCAATCTCGTTTCAATTTACCGTCCAAAATATACATTTTCTTGCCTATAAAAGTTAACAATTGTTCCTTATACTTGAATAATTAGCATAGAAAGTTAATTAACGGCAACCAAACACAGCTATTGCTGACGTCAGAAACTAACCACAGTTTGTGCAATGGCAGGCGTCTTCCCTTGTACATTAAGCACATTCGCATAAGTACTGCTTAAACGCTTGATATCACGTAAAAAGGGCTCTACATCATATGACGTCAGAAACTAACACTGCAGAGAGAGGAGAGAGGGGGAGAGAAAGAGAGAGGGA